>JAQISU010000278.1:2997500-3045000 GCA_029339505.1 Unio delphinus
AGTATTTTATATTGTTTCTGTTTCTAAGCATTGACATTGATTCTCTTTCTGGCCATTTTGGAGATATAGTTAACATTGTTTCTGTTTTTCATCATGATGGAGATGTAGCCTTAATCAATTTCATATATTTAAATGGTATCTCTTTTCATGTTTTCCTTTATGTCGTTTACAGTCAGTCTTGTTAAGGTATTAAGACGTTTTCGTGTGTAACAATATGGTATTTCTTGGAGGTTTTGTATGTACATTTTATTTCTTTACATCAAAATACATTAGAATAAATGTCATTTGTTTTAAAAACTTCTCATTCCATTGCGCTGTTTTGTTCAGGATGTGTTACATTCTTGAAATCCGTTATCTTAAAAAGACGAAATTCAGTTCTGTCGTGTTTCTACTACTGCTAACAAGCTGCAGATGAATGATGAGAAAACAGAGGCCAATCTGATCACAACACAAAGATTTTCCCATTCACATTCTTTACCTTAAACAATAAATATCAGCAACACTAACATTAAATTCACACAGTCAGTACAAAACCTAGGTGTTACTCTAGGCAGTACTCTCACATTGCACCAACATGTCATAAACATATGCAAGGCTGTGTATCTTGAGCTAAGACGCATCAGCTTCATTCGCAAATATCTTTCAGTTGATGCCACTAAAACACTTGTGTGTTCATTAGTATTTTCAAGACTGGACTATTGTAACTCAATTCGAGCAGGTTCATCACAATATCTACTCCAGAAACTTCAAAAAGTTCAAAACACAGCTGCTCGGATCATCTTTAGAGTACCACAATCAGTAATTAATACCCCCTATTTACATACATTAGTTTGCAAGAATGAGTGTTGGATTGTAAGAGTGTATGTTTATAAGAGTCAGCGCATTATCTTAACATCCTATAGACAGGTACTGCGTATGTGTAGGCGCTTTTTTGTAGGAATGCGTGTTAATCATCATAGCATAAAATACACCATGGTATATTGTTATGTGTTTAGGCTCTTATAAAAGTAACAAGAACAGAATGAAGACAACAAACTTTGTAAATTGTAAAAAAAAAATTTGCCATAGAAAAACACGATAAAAATGAGAAAAAGAATTTACCGTTTCGCAAATCAAATAAAAAATAATCAAATAATTAAAAAAATACAAGTCCTGGTAATAAACAATCCTCATGAAACTGATTTCGAAGTCCCAATGAAATTGAAAATGGTCGGCGATGATGTAAGCTGTGGTCAACGTTGTACTCGTGTCTCAACAGTTCTTCGTTGAATAACAGAAAATAATATTCAAGTTTTTAAATTCTGTGTAAATTTCGATAAATGTCTATTTCCAAGAATTAATTTAGAGCACTAGTATTTCCAGAGAAAACAGACATGAAATCCAAATAAATTGAAGAAAATAAAATAATTAGCCCAAAACTAGTCACAACATTGAACAATTTAACTTTTCAAGTGTCAAGACACCAATAACAATTCTTTCTCAAAACATTAGTAATAAATCTAACTACAACCCAAAATAAAGTCCCAGATGGAGGTCAAGAGTTCATCCTTCTGGGGAAAACCAAAAGTTTGTAACAATAAACACATGCTATTTGTCATGTACTCCAAGTATGACAAACCGCTCCGGTGACCTAGTGGTTAGAGCTTCCGCAGCGCAGGCGGAAAGTCGTGGGTTCGATCCCCGTCCGAGTCGTACCAAAGACTTTAAAAAATGCTGCCTCGCTTGACGCTCCGCATTAAGAAGTTAGTGTTAGGACTTGTCGGCCTGGTGTCAGTGTAATGTGACTGGGTGGGACATCAAACTACATGTCTGAGGCATGATGTCCCAGTGCTAGACATCACTATAAACTGCCTGACTGCAGACATCGTAGCGATATCACTGAAACATTGTTTTAAAGCTACGTTACAAATCCTAATCAAACAAATAAACCCTGTACGACATCGATTCCACTTTATAAATCTTACTCTGAGGAAGAATTAAAAAATTAAAAACTTGTTTGCTACAACTATTACTGGCTAGGATCTAGGTCAATATTAGATATAAAATTTCTCATATTAATTGTTTACTTTGAAAACTTAAACAATCAGTAAGATTGTTTACAGTATTCCAGTAAATAAAGTTACATTACAATAGCGTGTAATGGAATTAAAACAAATTAAGCTCAGGTACATTAAAATATGTTCCATGTTATAGAGAAAGACCTTATAACAACACTGTCTCTCAAAATTGTTCTCAAAGCTTATCGATTTTGCTTTACGTATTTGTATTCGTAAAGCATTGGTCAAGAAACTCTTCCAACGTCTTTATACGTCCAAATGAATAATTATTGATTAACAGAGCATCAAAAACATGTACTCTTTAAAGGAAAATAATCCATTAAATTCCATCTGAGTTAAGGGAAGCTTAAATGTGCCTATGTTTTATTTATTTATTCTTGAATGTGAAAATTACTTTCGAGGTTTGGACCATTTGTATGCATTATGGAATTTCAGGAACATTTGTAAAAAGTGTCGGCTTCATTATCACTCAAGTCAACCTGACAACGTGATATTATTGTACAATAAGACAGATATCTAACAAAGAGTCGTAACACTGCGCTGACATACACAAGGTTAGAAATGACAAGTTGTTGACATATTTGTAATCCAATATTACATAATACGTTAGGTTCTCTAGTAACTATGAAGCGATACAAAATATGGGAGTTTGTTACAGTTATTCCGCGTAGGTTGCCATAAAACTAAGTTAACATCTGACTTGCTTTATTCGCGAAATTATATAAAATATGGCTAAATCTGGATTATTATTGAAATCCAGACAACTACCGAAAACCTATGAAAATGAAAATTTGTGATTAATACATTACTGATTAACCAGAATCTTAAATTAATGAAGTAACATTGAAGTCAAGAGGTGCCACACAAAAGGCTAGTATTGACTGATCAGGACAAGTGGTTTATTAATGAGAGCTAAATATGTCAGGCTGCTTGCTCGTCTTTACCTTTCGTTCTTGGACTTAGATTTAAATCTGTCAATTTCAATTTATAAAAGACCCCCACGTTGTTTACCCAGCATGCAAGTGTGTGCCTACGATGCACTGCACTACAAATCTGTAACGGCGATTAAAGTGATATGTTTGCTCAACGCATTAAATAAATATTAATGGCATAGGACGCTATTGATTTTATGTTGCCCGCTTTGAATAAACGATAGTTTGCACACGTGGAGTTGCATGGTAAATTTGGGTATACGGTGATCGTTTCTACTCGCTTTTAAGTGCACAACATGTCACATAAACAATTGGTTTTTGCATAATTAGTATTATTTTTCATTGACCAACTGATTTTAGATAACATACATTGAAGCAAATACTAGTGGTAACGGAGAACGATGGTAATATTGCCTCAAATACTAGTGGTAATGGAGAACGGTGGTACCATCACGACGAATGTTAGTGGTAATGGAGAACGGTGGTACCATCACAACGAATATTAGTGGTAATGGAGAACCGTGGTACCATCACAACGAATATTAGTGGTAATGGAGAACGGTGGTACCATCACAACAGGGACCACGAGTGACCGAGTGATCTAAAGCGCTTGCTGTTACAGATCACTGCCATCTCACCGCTGTCTGCATGGGTTCGAGGCTCGGTGTCTGCCAATGTGGGTGTGTGAGAATGCATGCCAGTAGATTCTCGTGGGTCATTGATCCTTTCTGGGGTTTTCCCGGGTTCTTCCTCCACCGTTTATACCGATTGCCATGTATAGCATATCTTGTGCTGAAAATGTCATTACACCCTATAACAACAACAATAACCATGACAAAACATACTAATACTATTTTTAATATCATGTCATGTGGATAAGTAATTATATCAAGTAATACTATGTTTAATATCATGTCATGTGGATAAGTGATTATATCAAGTCATACTATTTTTAATATCATGTCATGTGGATAAGTGATTATATCCAGTAATACCATGTTTAATTTCATGTCATGTGGATAAGTGTGGATAAGTAATGCTATGTTTAATATCATGTCCAATGGATAAGTGATTATATCAAGTAATACTATGTTTAATATCATGTCATGTGGATAAGTGATTATATCAAGTATTACTATGTTTAATATCGTGTCATGTGGATAAGTGATTATATCAAGTAATACTATGTTTAATATCGTGTCATGTGGATAATTGTGGATAAGTAATACTATGTTTAATATCGTGTCATGTGGATAAGTGTGGATAAGTAATACTATGTTTAATATCGTGTCATGTGGATAAGTGTGGATAAGTAATACTATGTTTAATATCGTGTCATGTGGATAAGTGTGGATAAGTAATACTATGTTTAATATCGTGTCATGTGGATAAGTGTGGATAAGTAATACTATGTTTAATATCGTGTCATGTGGATAAGTGTGGATAAGTAATACTATGTTTAATATCATGTCAAATGGATAATTGATTATATCAAGTAATACTATGTTTAATATCATGTCATGTGGATAAGTGTGGATAAGTAATACTATGTTTAATATCATGTCATGTGGATAAGTGATTATATCAAGTAATACTATGTTTAATATCATGTCATGTGGATAAGTGATTATATCAAGTAATACTATGTCTAATATCGTGTCCAATGGATAAGTAATCACATCAAGTAATATCATATTTAATATCGTCATCTGGATACGGGATTGTATCAGATAATACCATGCTTATTATCGTGTCAAATGGAAAAGTAATTACATCAAGTTATACCAATTTTAATATCATCTCATGTGGATAAATAATTATTCAAGAAATATGTTTAGTATCATTTCACATGAAATATAGATATATTTATTCCTACTAGATTTTGAAAGTGTCAACTAGTATTTAATTATCAAAAGCTGTCCTTATATATGTAAAGCCCAGTTTTCAATAATTTGTGCAAAACGCAAAACTGTGAATGTAATATTTTAATCCATTCCCTGGTATGCACTCCAACACAAGCTTGTCAAATGGTTCACATTTTAGAATTGGTAGTACACCATTCCCTGGTATGCACTCCAACACAAGCTTGTCAAATGGTTCACATTTTAGAATTGGTAGTACATCGATAAATGCAAATATGCATTTGGCTAATTTACACGAAGCACTTTGAATATGTCCAAACCGAGTTTGTGGTGCTAATTAGAACGAACCACTAGACGATAAAGATGTACATAAATAAATTTATTTGTTTACGATCTCTACATGCACATTTCCCTATTCAAATTTGAAATACTAGGGAATTCTGCTCAAACTTAAGAAAAACTATTACTTTAGACTTTTCGGTGTTAGCTGAAAGTTTCCATATTCAACAGTAATAATAAAAGGTATCTTGAGATAATTGTAAATCTGGCTGGGCATTAGTCATTATGACAATATCATTGACAAATACGAGGATGAATAGTCATAATACATGTCACCGCTCCGGTACCTAGTGGTTAGAGCTTTTGCCTTGGATGCGGAAGGTTGTTGAGTCATACCAAAGTCTTACAAAAATGGCCCTATCAGCTGCCTCGCGTCAGGATAATGTGACTGGGTGGGACATGATGCCACATGTCTGCGGCATGATGCCCCAGTGCTAGACATCACTATAAACTGCCACATTGCAGAAATGGTAGTGAAATGACTGAAAAATTGTATACATTCTACGTTCAAAAGTCCAAATAACAAACACTTAAAAAATGTACAAAATGACACATTCTCCTTGTCTCACATAATTAGTAAAGGTAAATGGATTTGACAAATTGCAGTTAGATCTAACGTAAAATTTGGATGAATGAAGTTGTGCGAATCAGGAACACATCTGGATGAATGATACGGAAACCTGATTCTTATTCAAATGCATAATTAAGTTGTGCGAATCAGGAACACTATCCGAAGTACTCGAGCCAGATCTAAATATACCTCATGTATGTTTCCATGATTTAAATACCCACTGGACCATTCACATAGTACTAGGTCCAAAAACACCCTATACATGTTATGTGCTTTGTCATATCAGGGTTAACTACCCTTTTGACCATTCACTGAGTCCTAGATAAAATATCTTTTTGGTTATTACCAGGTGTAATGACACCCCGTGTGTGTGTGTGTGTGTGTGTGTGTGTGTGTGTGTGTGTGTGTGTGTGTGTGTGTGTGCATTGGGTTCAGTCGATACGTCTTATACGTGTCGTCTTATATGTCTGCAGTATGGCAATTTAAAGCGATGCACTGGAGCATCATACCGCAGACATGTAGCATGATGTCTCACCCATTCACATTATCCTGACACCAGTCTGACCAGTCCTAACAATAACGTTACTTTAATGCTGAGCGCCTAGAGAGGTAGCTGTTCGAACCATTTTTGTAAATCTTTGGTATGACTTGGCCGGGGATCTAGCCCGCGACCTCCCGCATTCGCTGCGGACGCTCTAACCATTAGGCCACTGAGCAATCTTTCCATTGAAGAAAAATTAATTTAGTAATTTTAACCGGATCAGCACTTTTACATTTACAGCAATTAAAATGCTTACTTAGTGACCACATTCCTTCTGCTTTACAACTGTTTTGTTAATTTTTACATATTTTTATTTCGAGGCATAATGACGTTTTCAAATCATAATGACGGAATACAGCTTGTATACATTGTTCTTTATTGTTCTACAAAGATAAATGGGAAACATACAGACTGCAGAAATAATAGAAAAAGGTTAGAGATGTGTCGTCTGACCAAATACTTTTGCAACCAAAGACAAGCACTTGTTTACATGCGAGGACGATTTTAGTCACGACAAACATAAACTATAGTTTTATATATTATTCAAGATTTAATTTCGTCCTTAAAATCTTTAGTCTGATGTTTGGCACAATATTATAATGTTTCTCAATTTTATATATTTCGTTTTTGTTTGACTGTGAATTTGTTTCCCAGTGATACCCTGTTATATTTTCAGTTACTCCAATTATATATCGCTGCTCCGGTTTTTGTAATCGAGGATTAAGCTTTGAAGCACTTTGGTCTTACGAGTGCCATCTTCCTTATAGCAAAGGTCCCCACAGTACTTTGGCCTTAAGTGTGGCATGTTTATATTACAGCAAAGTTCCCCACAATAATTTCGTCTTCACAATTACATCTTTCTTTTAGAACGAAAGCCCCCCCTCCCCCCACCCCAAGGCATTGGTAGTAAACAATGGCATTTTACTATCACAACAAAGGGCGACAAAACCACCGAAGAAAGATGCAATGTTGAACAATAGTGATGGCTTCAATTATCAGTTTTCACATTCACGACATCTTTACAGTATTTTGTTCAAATTGGATATTGAACCAAATTTCACTTCGACGAAATGATTTTAGAAAGTAACAAATATACTATTTCCGCTAGTGTCTTTATGATTCCACTATATCAAAATTCGGCTGAATAATTTAAACCGAATATTAAAACAGCAGTGTCCAAATTTACACAGATACATGTTCACACATAACTGGTAAAACTCATTATCAACAGCGGGGGAGGGGGGGGGGGGCAATCACTCGAAACGTAGCGGAAATTAACAGCCACGAGAACAGATAAGATATAAAATAATTTTAAATACTTTCATTACACGCATATCGCTATAATACTACTTTCTTGTTGTAGCAGTAGTAGAATCGAGAGGGATTTTTAGCACAAAACACTTGTTTTTCCTCTTAACATACTTGATTCGAGTTTCTGGATCAAAAAGCCTTCGGAACTGGCCCGATCGCAGACAGCGTCGTTGTTTGATGGTAGCCAGCAAACCGACTCAAACCCCAAAACTGGAATCAAGTATGCGAGCGCCAAATATTGGAGATTCGGTCCTAGAAACGCCTTCTCCAACCTACAATTCATAATGTCACACAATTTCATTGTTGTTTTCGTTTTGTTGTTTGATAAAATTTATTTAAATAACGTGTTACTAATATAAAATGAGCTATTCACTTCATATTGTTGTTGGATTTAATCTGACTGAAAAATGGGCAAAGAAATTGCCGTCGATGAAAGATTCAGCAAGCTATATTGGTGTTTCAGGGACAAGTGTATCAAATAATTGCCAGAGAAAAATTCGTTATTGCTATTCATATTAGATCTTTTTCTATGACAATGATCCTCGAATAACCGGGTGGCAGACGAACTCTGAGTGGCTCAGTTATGAAATCAGAGAGGATCTTAAAACGTTTGATAGACTTCATGCTGTGTGTGTGCCAGCTCCAACAAATGTATTTTTCATAGACACAGAGCAAGGCAGCATTGTATCTAAAGCAGAGGAGAGTATCCATTAGTGTTGATGCCGTCTGAACTTTATCGCCTGTCGTCGAAGTTACATAAACTTGCTTTTACAACATCTGCTTCATTCTTATTAACATTTCAACTGATTACTGTCATTTACACAAGATTTTATTACCGTATATAACTGTTACCTTTAAATGTTATAGCCCGGTCAACAACATTTTTAAAATTCTTTATGCTCTGTTTTATTTTGTTCTCTGCAAGTTGAATGCAATACATTTTGCTCCGCAGTCCGATAAACTCGACGAAACACGGGTTGTTGGGCTAGATTTACTGGTCTAGATAACACCGAAGTTCAGAACATCGCCCGAAAACATTGCGGAGACGTATTAAAAAAAAAGTGTGTTGAACTTTATCACAATGCAACTAGTCATGGTAGGCACGATGTCTTCTTTGAGAGATTTCGCAAGGCAGCAGACACATGTTCAAATGAGGCATTATGAATTTGTATACGGCGATTAAAAGTTTTGTAACAGCATTGTAGTGTTTGCAAAGGTTGGGGTGGGTACTTCCAATATATTAATTAAAATATTATGGAAGTTCCACCCTGGCTCGTGAAGTTATAAAGTTAAATTAATGACAAAATAGATGTACAGCTCTGAACACCCAGTCAGCACTGCCGACGGTTAAATTATATAGAACACGAAGATGAAATTAAAAAAAAATAACAATTTAATAAAGTCGATAATTTTAAATGATAACTCAATCACTCGTCCTCCAAGTGATAGCCTACTTCATCTCGTTATTTTCAGTGTGAGTTCGATTTCCCCCTGGCCTTTGGTTCTACTCATCTCTTTATTTCGTTCCTCCCACTCCTCCTGCACTTCACCTCTCGCGACTTATCTCCTTCCTTCTCCTTTACCCCGTCTCTCTCTATCTGAGACTATTGGGACCACTATCACTGGTCTGTCCCTCGAAGCTTCCTCTCCTGACCTCTCTCCTTCCTTCTCTTTTCTTCCGTCTCTCTATCGGAGACACTGGGACCACTATCACTGGTCTGTCCCTCGAAGCTTCCTTTAGAAGCTACACTTAGAATCCAGTCCTAAGGTTTTTTTCCCGCCAATAACGCATGGCTGATCGGAGTTGCTATCTTCTGGCAATCTCTCTAACGAACTATAGCGAACTAAATCTTGCTGGCGGGTCCGAGGATATCATACTTAGCCCAAATCAGGGTCCCGGCCCTATCTCGATTCTGATTGGGTAGCGCTGGGGCCCTGTCCAATCGACTAAGCGACAATTCAACGTGGCTGTCAGTCTGCGTATCAAGAAGATAAGGCACGTCCACTCCTTCTGGCAACTTCTTTGATCTGCACAAGCGCTTTCCACACCAAGGTGATAATAGCACTTCTGACGGCCTTGGTCGGGCTTCCCACCCTAGGCACGACAAACTTACGTAAGGGAAGGTGTTAGTCTGCTGTCATGTTTAACATTAAACAATGGTTTGTCCGAATTACTTTGATTATACATGTTTCTAATTTAATTTTGGGTCGGGCAAAACGCCACAAATAGATAAACAAGAAGTGTTAAGAACAAGTCTTGCTTCACGAGTCAGACTCAAAAGAATTTGCTGGAGCATCTCTTGTCCAGCAGCGGCTGAAAAAAACCATCACAACTTATTAGTTTAATTATCGGGTCTGCGCTTAGCAAACAACCGGACGATGCTACTATCACTGGAAGAATTTGAGAAGCTGAAAGAAAAAGGCTTGCAGGCTAGAGGGAAAACAAAAATAGGATGTAGAACGAGTTACGTGTTTTTTTTATCTAAGGACCAAACAGTATGCTTGGAAGATATCTTATTATTGGTTATTATTAAAACATTAATAATCCCAGTTTTTAAATAACACCGGATAATTTTGATGGCGTCCATATTTAGTTTAAGTTGACACATTAAACATGTATTACCAACCCATGTTCAAAGTATGTTCATCAGCACATATTAGTGGAATTGCACCACCGACAGACCAATAGGTATAAACATGTTATGCTTCTTATTAAGTCGTACAAGACACACACAATATATGGCCGATTTCAACTTTTGTAATAAACCAAATATCAAAATGTCTAAGTTGTTATAAGGTACAATCTCAGTTGGGATTAAACTAAATATAGCTTTCATCTTTACAAATAGCACAACAAAAGCGACACGTTTATTTTCTTCTAATATTTTTAATTAACCTAATTCTGGAAATATTTTGCTAGAGATTCTGTTCCAAGCAATAGTTTTTGATCCTATGATTAAAATATTAATCAGATATAGTGATTAACTAAATTTACTCCTTGTTTGAAGGGAATGTATGAAATGTGTGCACGTGTGTGTTTATTTATGTGTGTCAGAGAGAGAGAGAGAGAGAGAGAGAGAGAGAGAGAGAGAGCGAGAGAGAGAGAGAGAGAGAGAGAGAGAGAGAGAGAGAGAGAGAGAGAGAGAGAGAGAGAGAGAGAGATTATTATTTTCAGACTTTTGACGATCTAATGAAACGGATCTAGATCAGGTTCTACTGTACACAATATAAACTTATTTCAAGATTTGAAAAACCAACAAACGGGGTTTGGGGTGGGATGTTAGGCAGGAATACATGGGGATTTTACTTTTTTTCTTCAGCTATTGATCTTACAAGGCAAACAATTGAAGCAAAAGTGAAATTAAAACACCGTTTAAATTTTATTTGTAGTATTGCAATACATATTAAATAAATTTTAAAGGTTGTAGATGACACGAAGGATTACACAAACGTCACATTTAACTTCCAATATATAATAGAGAGCTCTGCGGTTTGTCGTTGAGGCCGATAGAATGAGGACCTCTTCTACGTTCGTGCAGTTGGAAGGAAACAACTATCGGTCAAGTAGTGAAGTGATTAGATAACAATTTTCATGTAGATTAAGCAAGAAGTACGGCCTGGTCATTTCCTTTAACAAGTTCAATGATGCATTTAAGTAGCAAATTTACCAATCGAGATCTGAACGGAGAGCTAGGAATGAAAATACGCATGTAGCAGAAACTTATGATTCTATAAATTGTGTTACCTAATGTGTTTTAGAAACATTAGTAGTATCATTTATTTTAAGTAGTCATTTAAAAATGCATCCAGTCCTATAGGAACAACGAGTGACAGGCCGGAATTTATCACATGTAGGAATAGAAGTGCATTATACTGTTGTTATTGTTGTTGTTGTTGTTGTAGGGTTTAAGGCCATTTTTCAGCTCACGATAGGCTATACATGGTGGCCAGTATTACTGGTGGAGGAAGAACCCGGAAAAACCCGAAAAGAACCATCGACCCACGAGAAGCTACTGGCAAGCTTTCTCACATAACTAAATTAGCCGAATCTTAGACTTGAGATGACAGTGATCCGTAACGGAAAGCGCTTTAGACCACTCGGCCACTCGGGGCCCCCGCACTATACTGTAAAGTAAAGACAAGATGTTCAGTTTCATTTTGAAACAATCACCGTGGTCGTTCATTAGTGTACTCGTGACTAGAAGGGTCCGGATTCAACCCCTGCTAATAATTGGCTGTCCCCAGACGTGTTGTGTCTCCAGACAAGGTACACCATTTTGTTTTGATATGCCATTCAAAATCAATCAATCAATCAATCAATCATAAATGACACGATAATTTAATTTTTGTAAATAAGTGCATGCTTGAGAAATATTACATCTTTCTAAGTTTGACATTTATAACATATTTTTCTTCTCTCCCCCCCCCCTCACCCCACAAGTGTAGATACAAGCATTTTACTCACTTTTGATCAGCAGTTTAGGTTAAAAAAAACGAACAGACATATGTAAATGTATTTACTTCGTGTTAAACAATCATTTAATAATTTAGTTACCGACCGTAAGAAGTTGTTTGTATACTGTTGAGACAAAAATAGTACATAAGAGGTTTAGCTTTTCTCAAGATCTATGATATCTACCGCAAACAATTTTTACAGTCCTGGAGGAAATTTTTGGTCTTGGGACAATCCATATGAAAGAAAATATATCCGCGAACATGACTGCGTTGTTTTGACGTTTATCAGAGATGTCCCTGATATACATGCACTCGTGCCTAGCAGTTCGTATAAAGATTTATATTTCGTACTGCATCTTCTTTTGGATACATAAAAAACAGTATAGTTGGTTTCACTGCAACCATCTAGGGTACTATTAGCACATTCAAGAGAGGGTCTTAAGAACTCTACTCGTATTTTGTTTTAAGTGCGCCTCAGTCTGGACACATCATTACCAAACTGTAGTAATATCGAGAAGGAAAAAAGTATACAGCGAAATTGGTAATTTAGCAAATATTATTGTTGGAGTCATAATGTGCGTTGAAATGTTATTTACGAATAGAATTGTTTCCGTTCTTCAGGACAACCATCCTTTTCTCGTCCATTTTTTTCACTTTTCATCAGTAGAGTAGTTTTCAACATCACAGACTATGAATAAAATATACAACTATTGTTAACAAATCGCGTGGCAATCCTGAGAGCTTTAATATAAATGAGAAACAGCAGCATGATGAATAAACACCTTTGGAAAACACATTTTGTAATATAAAACAAAAACACGACCATTTTTTTGTGTGCTTTGACAATTGCTTTAGTGTCCTTCTACGCCATGGTGGCGATCGACGGAGGAGGAACTGGACTAGACGGAGAAAGGACAGGGATGAGAAAACTGACAGATAGACGAGATAGAAACGATAAAACCAATGCTTACATGGATCGGGCAAGAAGAATAATTGAAGCGCAATATAGACATAATTTTACATCGGCCGAGTACATGATGAGCTTAAGAAGGAAGCTGTCCCGTGTCGTGTCTGATGCTTTATTTGTAAAATGACGTACGCATTTAGAGCGACTCGATGAAATCAACAATCGTTGATTCTTGTAACAACAAAATAATACAGGCCACACCAAGCTGGAGGCGTGATTCATAAATGCCACTTTTGCTGTGCAGTTTTTTTCGATCATTTAAATGTCTTACATTAATACTACCTTCACTTGACAGGAATGTTCTTGACAAGCAATGTTAGTCAAGAGTGGTCACACAGATTTTGTAATGAATATTGGCAGAAATAAAAGTTGGTGTGCGTGATTGCTTGTGCACGTATTCAAGTTAACAAGCTGTGTATCGTTTGGCTTGGGAATTGAAATTAATTTTATTTAGAACTTAAATAGGATCATAATTCCATCCAATTTGCTCGAGAGTAGAAATTTTAATAAAGGAATCCACCAATGTTCTAATATTAGCTAACTACCTAGTTGATGATAAAGAAGGTTAGATAATGGCCTGATTAAAAATACAGATGGCGCCGCAACTGCCGACATGTATTAGTAGATATTATCGTAATGTACGGGTATATAAAGAAACTTTTTGAGCATCAGCAGGGACTAACTAAAATAAATAACTATCCTCCCACTGCGTGTAAAGTAGGAAGATAAAAATTCATAAACTTACCTGTGTTGCTAACTTGTAATGACAAGGTTCGGCGTACAGACTCTCCGGTCCTCGAAACAGGTACTGGTAGTTATCTAAACACTTGGTTGTATTGAGATTTCTCGCCTGGAGAAAGATTACTATGAATAACATCTGAATCTTCACTTTGGTATTCGGCGTTTTTAACACCAACACATATTAGCTACTTATATTAAAACTGACAGTCAAACGTATATTATCCATTATGCATCTTACTGTATAGCTGGCGTTCTATTTGCGTATATGACTGTTTATCTGTTTTTTTTTGTTGTATTCCATGACTGTTTATCTTAACAACACGTCAGGAGAAGATATATAAGAGAACGCTTATTGGTAGTCTTTCCTTATAATGCAGGTTCCGTTTGCAATTTTGTTTTGCTCTTTCACATGAAAATGTCAACATTAAGTTTAGCTATAGAACACTAAGTGATAATACACAACATTAAGTGTATATACAGAACATTAAAGTTTGAGTATACTTACGGAGCCCCATGCGAGTACATTTTGATTGTAAACTAGAAGTTCAGGCCAGTGATTGGATAGGAAATATGAAAATGGTTTGCACTGTAGTTTCTTCTTAATCTCGAATCGTTCTGTCAGATCACCAGGATTCAGATCCTGCGAAAATAGTACGTACGATAATGAGATGCTTTTATCTTAAGTAGTATAAAGAATGTGGCATACTTGATATTAGGATTGCCTGTTCATTCTGCTCCTGTAATATGACATAGCTCATTCGATCTACCTCGGTCTGATGTTCCGATGCTAGCTATTTCAGAAATGCAACGTTACAATACCCATGTCTTTGTATATTTTGTGTCAAAATTATTGCTAAGCACGAATACGAGAGTCTTGGTGTATCTGAACTGACAGCTAATGATATGAATGATATACAAAGCGTGGAAGAAAATGAAACGAATATATATGGAAATAAACTTTGTAGCGATAAACTTAATATTATAGAAAAAAATACATGGCTACGCATTATTTTGATTATTAAACAGCATAAATATATTCATGGACAGGATGAACTGGATCAAGAACAACAGTTTGCAATAAAGCTACTGTCAAAGAAACTTTGATAAAACAGACAGTAAAATAATAACAGATGAGACTTTCAGTCTACTGTCAATGAATTGGATCCCCAAGAGGAGAAACATCTATATTTATGTAGCGAGAGGAACCGTTACATTTTGGAGAAACTATTGGTTACGGACATTGATGATATTTAGGTATATATGTGTTAAAGTAGAATTAAATATTTGTACAGTCTAATGGTTAAGGCTATTGCTAATATTAAGGTACAAATGTGTTAAACTAGAATTAAACATTTGTACAGTCTATTGGTTAAGGCTATTGCTAATATTAAGGTACAAATGTGTTAAACTAGAATTAAACATTTGTACAGTCTATTGGTTAAGGCTATTGCTAATATTAAGGTACACATGTGTTAAACTAGAATTAATATTTGTACAGTCTATTGGTTAAGGCTATTGCTAATATGAAGGTACAGATGTGTTAAACTAGAATTGAATATTTGTACAGCTTATTGGTTAAGGCTATTGGAAATATTAAGGTACAAATGTGTTAAACTAGAATTAAATATTTGTGCAGTCTATTGGTTAAGGCTATTGGAAATATTAAGGTACAAATGTTTTAAACTAGAATTAAATATTTGTACAGTCTATTGGTTAAGGCTATTGGAAATATTGAGGTACAAATGTGTTAAACTAGAACGTTTGCTTTGTACAGTCTATTGATGATACTTAGAATCTGGACTTATTTTACCAGGAATATATTCGATAATATTTTATAAAAAATATTGCACGTCATTTTCAACACACATTTTTAAAAATCGTTTCATATTTGTATGTGCTGATGATTTTTAAGAACTAAAAGTTTTAGAAAGAATTTTGCTGGTTCATTTATTATGTTTGGGAGAATGTGGTGTAGTGTCAGGATTACTTGTGTAAAGCAGCAGAACGGTGTAGCTTGACTGCGTGTTTTTCTGTAATAGTAATATGAAGTGTACCTCGATAGATAGATAGTAGATAGATAGATAGATAGATAGATAGATAGATAGATAGATAGATAGATAGATAGACGGACAATATGTTGTTAAAATCATTGTAGAACAGAATTTACTGCGGACAACATTTCACCTTGCATTTATTTATACTTCTTCATGGGACATTTCGAACATATCTTCAAAATTTACTAAATTCTAAATTCTAGCCAGGGTATAAATCGAGCCACCAGCTTAACATAATATTTCTTAATATCCCCAGTATATCACTTAACAAATAAATGCTACCTTCATTTCCGGAAAATGGTCGAACACAAACATTTTGTATTCCGGCTCCATCCAGACTTCAATCGCACGCTTGTAATTGTACATTTCTATGGCCTGTCTTCCTCCAGGAAATGAGTACGGTTGGAATCTGGCCACATGCCCTATATGAGAGCACGGAACATGGATCAAGCGTCCTCCACACAAGGTTACCTGTAACACAAATGATTTTTTTGTCAAATAGAGTCTCACTTGGTGGTGTTTTGAATTATTTGTTTGTTTGTTGGGAGGGGGGTCTTTCATCTAGTAAAGTAAATATTGTAATTGGTGAAAAGTTGGTTTCTAACAAATGTATTTCTCTTGTCCGCCATATTTAAGGGAAACCTAGTTTACACCAAAGCTTCAAGAGAATCTGATATTGAATAGTTTGAATGACACAAGACTCAAAACAGCATTCACATTTGTACACGATATTACAGGACAGAAATAATAAATGATTAATACATTGCAATAATTATGTTCTGGTCCATGTTGTAGATTGTATTTGGGTATTTTATAAACAATATATTACATAGTTAATGTTTGTCTATGAGTGTATATTTTAATTTTATTTTAAGATAATTATCACTTGTGGGTAAACATATTTACATGGCTTTGAGTTAAAAACATTCGTTTTTCACTCGGGGACTCCTCTTCCACCTGATGTTTGTCATGTTCATTATGAAAATTGAAGTTAAAGATCTAATCATTTTTTTAAAACTGCGAATGTTATATAAATACACATTTGTCCCTCATCCTGACTCTCTTTTTGTGTATTCGGTTTAATATTAAGGTTATTTACATCCGAATCATTTGTTACTATTTTAACATTTATGGTGGAATCAATCTTTTAGTTGTATTCAGTCATAACACCCTTTTCATAAAAGGTCATAATTACATTCATATACATTTACCCCTGCAGACTGAGAGTAGTCGTGCAGAAAAAATTCAGCAGGTCGTATTTACGCAATCTGATATGATATGTACAATTGCATTTGGAAACGGATTGTATCGTTACAAAAATCTAGAGAGGCAGGAAAAGAGATCACTCAGTTAAATGTGCTTATGATATTGCTCGGTTTTGGTTTGTTTGTCTATTGGCATAGCAACGCATGAACGTTAGTTCGTGTTGATTATTAAATCAGAGTGACATGCCTTGCTCTGTGACACACTATCGTAGCCGACCTTCAAGTTTGATCCAAATGTAAACAAGTTTTGCAAGCGATGGGTAGGGCGCGAAAATGATATAACATGCATGGGCTAGGTATAGACAACGCAATTAACACAAAGCACTCATATTAAGACGAGCGTATAATAAGGACTTTTTCTAATCTAGATGTTGCAATGAACTGAGTAATCGTTGTTACGCTATTACTAGCTTTATTTAGCGCGCGTAGCTAGGCAGAAGTAGGGTGGGTATATAGAGGCCATGTTTTGCATACATTATATTTTTAGGATATTGACAGGCCATGGTTTGTTATACTTAATATGTTTAGGATATAGACAGGCCATGGTTGTTTAAACATAATATTTTTTAGGATATAGACAAGCCATGGTTTGTTATATATAATATTTTTTAGGATATTGGCAGGTCATGGTTTATTATACATAATATTTTTAGGATATAGACAGGCCATGGTTTGCTAATATCTTTTTTAGAATATAGACAGGCCATGGTTTGCTATACATTATATTTTCAGGATATAGACAGGCCATGGTTTGCTATACATTATATTTTTAGGATATAGACAGGCCATGGTTTGCAATACATTATATTTTTAGGATATAGACAGGCCATGGTTTGATATACATTATATTTGTAGGATATAGACAGGCCATGGTTTGATATACATTATATTTTTAGGAAATAGATAGGCCATGGTTTGCTATACATTATATTTTTAGGATATAGACAGGCCATGGTTTGATATACATTATATTTTTAGGATATAGACAGGCCATGGTTTGATATACATTATATTTTTAGGAAATAGACAGGCCATGGTTTGATATACATTATCCTTTTATGATACAGACAGGCCATGGTTTGCTATACATTATGTTATTATATTTTTTTTTACCATTATGTGAATATATGTGGATCAAGCGCAACCATTAACAATTATAAAGTACATATTGCAAAGGATATGTTCAAATGTCCTTCCGGATTTTTGTCAATTGTAATTTTCTTTCTCGGCTAGTTTTGTGTTTGGTTTTTTCTTTGGAGGAGGAGGGTGTACACTGCTTATTTTCATCCTTTTCACCAATTACTCATGAACGACTGCAAAGGGAAGGGACCTGGAGAAATTCTAAATTCATTCAACCATCCAATCCGATTGTGGGATCTTGTGGCTCACCTGGACCCTAAATTCCGACTCATTTCTAAAACAGTTCTGGGAGATGTTAAATATATTCATAAGTCCTGACCCGGACAAGGGAGATAGGTAATGGCAAATTACCAACAATTACGGATACCAAACGCAACTGAACACCAGTAAAAGTTCAAAATTGTTCCATTACACATAAGACAACTTTTAAAACGTGTCATTCCAGGATATGCACGACAAATCCTTTTGAATAGTGTTGAAAAAATATAAGGTCAAACACCTCTCGAAATCTTCCTACTGCTCAAATAATTTAAAAACCTCTTCATAAATTTCACCATCAGATCGGAAATTTTATCCATGTAAATATTTGGGAATAATACTGTGGCACCTCTTCCTCCGACCACGCATAGTCTCCGATTAACTGGGGTCTAACTTACCCTCCAGGCCATCTCCAGATTTTCTCCTCCCCAGACTTTCATGCCTTCATCATAAGCTCCTATTTCCCGGAAGTAACTGCTGTCAATGGCGTAAGCGGCTCCAACCATAACCGTTCCTCTGAAACAAAATAAAAAACATTACTGTAAATGGAACGTGGTACGTGCACTTGCTTACATTTTCCTGGTGATCATCGTAATTTTTCAACTGTAGACCTGACTGAACACATAGCATGTCGTCTAGTACCATTTATACAATATCATCAAAAAAGTACAATGTAAAGACCAGACAAAGACACATGAAACACGGAAACAAATTGCAATATAAGATTTTGCCCTTTAATAATCATGCATTTTAAGCTAGGGGCTTAACTACGTGTTTGACAGACTCATACTGGACGGCCATAATCATATACGGGAAAAAGTGACATCAGGGCATCGTCAGTGGTTCAAAATTAGCTGCTCAAGCAGAAACTGGTTACGAGGTTATATCTTCAATTGCAATGACATTAAAGTTTCAAGCTGATACCATGATAGACAACACATTCTCGTTTTGTTTAGTTTATCTTGGTCATGTTTGCTTTAAATGTTTTAGTAGCTCAAACCATATGACCCACCTTAGGAAGATAATATAATATTGCTTCAACTGTTTCCTATAACTGTAACATAATTCAGGTAAACTTCATTCTACTATTAGCAATATATACATCACTATGGAGTTTTATAACTTCGAGGGGTCTGCAGCTGTCCCGATCACCTTTCCGAATTGGTGAAAACGAATGATGAAAATAAGCAATGTGCATATCCTCCTACCCAAGAAAAAATATGTTAACATAAAAGGAAACTGACAAATAAAATAATTACAATTTACAAAATTTAGTAGGGCATCCTAAGTTAAACATATCATTTCCGATATGTAATTTATTGCTATTCATGGTTACGCTTGATCCATAATAAAAATATAAACATTAAGTTAAATTAGACGACCGAAGGAGATAACCATGGCCTGTCTATATCCTAACAAAATGTATAGCAAACCATGGCCTGTCTATATCCTTAAAAAGCACAATGAATAGCAGCCATGGCCTGTCTGTATCCTAAAAAAGCACAATGAATAGCAAACCATGGCCTGTCTATACTCTACTTCTGCATCCCTACGTGCGATTGATATGACTTTTAACCTTGAACTATAGCTAAGGTGACGGACACACCATCTAGTCATGACATATCTTTTAAAAGATGCATTCAAATCTGTTTAAGTCTTGTCTAGTTATGATATTTACCTACAGACAGACAGTCAATGCTATAAGATGCTATTATTGCACCATGTCAAGACGATTGTACATAAAGTAATAATGAAAGATTGGTCTATACGTTCGTAGTTGAAGGCCAAATTAGAGAGGGTAAAGACATCAAAGATTGCACAATATGTAACTAAATTAAATCGCTGTCGTTAGCAATAATAACATTGTCATATTCAGAAATAAAATTGTTATGTTTTTTGTTATTGATATTGATTCTTAAATGATATAGTTTTCATATGGCTTTGTAAATTGGAACGCAAACATGCATGGTTATCACAATACTGAAGGGTAGCAGTGACTAGATTGACAAGTGTCATTGAATGACGCATCATACTTACGGACGGATATCTTCTGGTCTCTCGCCGATTTCATCTTTTCTGAAGAATGTCTCAAAGAAGATGAGCCGCCAGTCAAAGCCATATTTATTTATATAGTCTTCGTAGTACCTGTACTCCAAGGAATCCATCTGTATGTAGTCTAAAACTCCCATAGCAACAGTCTGCCGGTTTTTATTTATTTCCGTAAGAAGAGGTTGCAACCTTGTTAAAATAGGTAGAATAATGCTTTATATGTTTGGCGACATTTCTTTAGAGAAATATAAAGATGTTGTAGTGAACTTTTATCTGTTCGAATGGATAAGTATCAGCCTTGAATATGTATCCATTGAGAGGATATAAACATATTTAAATCTTAGTATTGAATGGTTCAATAAAATCTTGAAGAAACAAAAAATCATTTGGCACTGAAAAATCTTCTTATTCAAAATGCATGTACTACATGAGCTTATCGGTTATTTTATTAATGCAAATATTTACCTGTTTAAAGTTAATCGATGGTTAAGATAAGTAGCCACACTTCTTCTGACAGGTGAAAAAAAATTCGGCTTGGATGTTATTTATCTGAAGAAAGCTGTGTTTAATATGCAAGAGCAAAGTTTTAAGTCACCCAAGAACCATTACTTGATCACTTTTTGAAGACAATGTTGAAAATAGAAATTGGTACATGTATTTCTTTGTATAAAGTCATTACGTGTTGGATTACAATCCATAAGTCCTGCAAAAGGTATCATGCATAAATGAAAATTATGATGAACGAGCGGATGTGAAGAACATGACAGATTGACACCAGTAGTATTATTTGCTTGGGTGATAGAATATAGATGTGATTGAAGAAGGAAGGAAAAAACTTAATTTATTAACTTTTGTGCTTGATTAATATTTTTACGCTTTTAACCTTTATGACAGATTAATCTTTACATCACTTGTTTTTGTTCCAAGGTCATAAACTGACCACTTGTTTTGTATAAAATTCATTTACAGTATGACCAACTGGTTTAATATATTTCTTTATTGTTCTAAGACTTTCTAAAATATAATTGAATATACGTGTGCAACAATTTGAAAACATTGTATTTCTTTGCATCAAGCAGCATCGTGTTGGTGTCATCTATTTATTGTCCTTATAATTTACATTTAGTATACTGGCATAGTTAGAGATATATGGTGTATCCTACCAATCTATATTCACTTCCATGTGGCTATCGAAAAAGATTACGGCCTTTCCAGTTGAAATTTTCCAACCTTCCATACGGGCTTTTATCAGTCCAAACCTTCCAGGAAGTCGAATTAATCTAATCAGGCCATTCGGAAAGTGAGTTTTCAGATATTCATCCAGATCTCCTTGGAGTTCCTCTGTTGTAAACAAACAAGCAAAAAGAAATCAACTGTAATTTTGGACAAGAAGTTGTTGACATTAATATATATATATATATATATATATATATATATATATATATATATATATATATATATATAAACTGTGGCAAAATATTTTACGCGTTCGTGCAGTTTTCATTTGAAGATTCAGACAATCAATGCGTTGAGGACACCGTATGAGATTTTCATCACTACAACCATTGCTTCTTTCAATACTTTCTTTTCCTTTGGCTTCTTTTAACATGATTGAGGTTAAGTATTATTATACCCGTCATTTGTTTTCCTATACAAGGCAAAAGGGCAAGAGCAAGTCCTCCAGTGAAAGGCCGAATTGTGGATGTGACCTACATTCTTTGCCATTAATGCAAGGCAAGCTACATGGATCCAGATACAGAGGTAACACGTATGTAAGTGTTGCCTTATTAGAGCCAAAATGGAGAATAAGCGTCGTAGTTCATATGAATAGGATGTAGCATTATTGATAAAGTTCTAAAGATGTTGCCAGGATTTATCATCTCACGGATTTTTAAACATAGTGAATTTTAATGCTGGCATGGCAATAACTACCACGTCATCATTGGGCGAGGGGAGGGGCTGATTTTTTTTCTCTGCTTAACTGTGTATGGCCACTTTATTGGTTTAAGATACATGTTAGCCTTTGTTTGTAACTGACTAATGAAAAGAGATATCGACATCTGACAAGTCTGCATGTCAATTAAATTAGTTTAATGGAAATCGCTAACAATTCTACGTTATTGTGGAATCCAAGTAAAGAAAGAATGGTGGAAAATGAAACATTTACTTCTGAATTCATGGCTTGAAATTTATTATTAGTTACCCATCACGATGATCAATAATAAAAACTCTGTTCGAGTTGATGTGCACCAACTGTTGTTCTCCGTTGAAATGTCTACATGTATACCTGATAGAAAATAGAACTTTTCAGCAAATCACAAAGTGCATACATCAAACAATAAAATGTAAACTGAATGGGATGGGGAGAGTAGTCAGGGACCAAGGACATCGATTATCCTGAAGATAATAAATGATAATAACAGTACTTACGAATCAAAATCATACTTTTCTTCTATACTTACTAAAACATATCGTTTTACTAAGGCAAAAAGGGACAAACAATTAACTAGAACCATTTTTTTTATTTTGTAAGCGCAAACGAGTAGCTCAACGAGCAACATGTGCAAGTAATAGCCAACGAACGTTATGTCAGCCTCTCGAGGGGGCTTATATAGCGCCTTTTGATTAGGACAGTATTTCCTAAACAAATTTGTCTTTCCTGCTAATTTGGCTGAATCCACCAACCACCTTCAAATCAAGAAGACTGGACAATTGGCTGATAGTGTCCAACGAATCAAACAAGAGTGCAGTCAATAAAAAGAAACGATTTCCCTCTCTCAATGGCGAAAAACTTTTATTTATTCTAGATTTGTTTTATTTTAAAAAATAAAGGTAGAAAAACAAAGTTGTTTCGTAATTATCTTGCGTGTTATTAAGGATGACAGGTTTTAATATTTCAGTGTCTTCAGACGAATTGATGTAGATGTGGTTGTATTACAAAACAAATAATTACTTTGCACAAATGCATAAGCGTGATTTAAACTTCCTTGTGCATAATACGTTAGGGCAAAGGGCAAACCCTTTCCTGTTTGAGAAAGGGATTTAAATGCCATTGTGCATACTACTTTAGGGCAAAGGGCAACCCCTTTCCTGTTTGATAACGGGATACAACCTCAACCAACAGGAAATCAATTTTTGTCTTTCGCTACATTAAATGGATGCAAGTGAAGAGCAAAGATAACGGTGATATATGTCAAACTTGATTATGTGCGCAAAAGTTGACTATAATCTAAGCGATTGCTGTGTGCTCTTTGTGTTTGACGAACGTGCGCCATGAAAAATTACTAAAGGGTTAAATTTTATGAAGAAAAAAAACCTGTTTGATATTACATAGAATATTCAAGTACAGTTCAATGTAAACCAATAAAGTGAATCAGTGTAATATGTGTATATTCAATATATTGTAGCTTATTCCATATTATCGATACAGAAATGACCAGTACACTAGAACAGAGAAACTCTCTCCTGAGTGCATGTCGTCTGAAACATATTGAGGCCCTTATATGTTTTTAAGATAGCACGTGAATGTTAGATATCGAGCAATGATCTGGAAATGTAGTGCTGATCCGCATTGTAGTTGTTGTAGTCCACATTCTCGTGTAATAACTGCTCTTTTCCTGTTGAGAATTTCTGCTTCAAAAGTGACATTCAGTTCGTAACATTTTCGGTTGGTTGGTTAAGTCCTACATAAGTTATGTGATACACAAGTCGATATATGTAAACGTAGATTTCGACGTTTCGTGCATCTGTAAATCCTGTTAACTTCTGTGATATCTTTTCCTGTCAAAACGTTGTATGTTGGAACGGGTAAAATTTGTGTGCATGGAGAATAAAACTAATGCAAAATAAGCTTGGCCCTCAAACATACACAATCATGGTATTATATTTTTACCAAAGTAAAATATACTGCGGCATGCATGCGTTTAATAGGCAAACACGCTGACTCAATATTCATTTTCTTTGTTGCTTTCTTCAGATACTGAGGTCAAATGGTAAAACGTTTCACAAGTTTCAGAGACTCTGTGATGTTTATACCATTATGTTAATCGTCCAGAAACACAAAAGAAGAACTCGCAGGGAAAAAGTAAAATTTAATTGAGTTCAAACTTTTATTCTCATGAGATTGTACAGGCTTAAAGAGTACATACATGTACTGTAAATATTGCTAGATGAGCTTCAAAGAGAAGCTAAAAAACGTAATCAGTAAATGCCAGAATAGGGAGGATGGACACATAAAACAGTCTTTTTACAAATACTGTGATAATAATAATAATAATAATAATAATAATAATAATAATAATTGTATTATTATTATATATCTTATTTTAAACGCTTGATATATAACTTAGCTAATGTTTAGATAATTTTCTTATTGCTTGAATTTGATATTCATTTATTCATGGATAGTTTACATGTAAGTAATTTTTTACTGAACACATTAAAATAAACTTATATTCAATATTATGGTTGTCACATATTCTATAATATATTTCACTTCTATCGACTTTAGTTAACAATTGAACGATCATATACTTTGATGGTTTGTTCCAGAAGTACATTTTAAATAATTATAATAATTTCCTTATCCCACAGTTTATAATCGTAACATTTGACAAGATTCTCGGATATAGAGCTATTCTTACATTCATTAGCTTTGTTAATACATTCAGTGTTTATGGTTACACAAGAATTCGAAACAATCACCAAGTCGGAGTCAGTTTTAATGATTATATAGAGACATTTTTATCAGAATTTTGTCATTTGTCCAGTTTTTATTACATCTTATTTAACCATTGCTTCAAGACTTAAAACAAACTTGGAGCAACTGACTGCATCAGGAAACACCACAACTTCACCAAACCCAACTCTGTTGACAGTATATTTTAGGAGTACAAACACTATTCTGTTTAAAGTATATTTTAAATAACTAGCTAGATGCAATACAATGTATAATATTTACAAAATTTTAAATTCTAAGCCAATATCTAATAATCTTAACTAAGTATAAGCATTTTATCGAATTATCCCATGTACATCGAGTACAGCGACGAAAGAAGTAGAAACGTTTACATTTAGCAAACAATTTTAAAACTTTCTTCGTACACGATCAACCTAGTCAGCCTGTTAATATATATATATATATATATATATATATATATATATATATATATATATATATATATATATATATATATATATATATATATATAAATTATCTTAAGTACTTCATTTTGAAAGTACAAGTAAGAATCAGCTAATGTATTATTGCATATGAGAAAATTTTCCATTACTTGTAAAAGCGGAACCGAGGAAATTAAAATTTTCGACGTTATCAATATTGTTTTCGCCAATATTCAATACTTCCTCTTGTCTTATTGAAGCATAATTTCCAAAGATTATAACATTTAATTTAACCAAGGGTAATATTCAAACTCCATTTCTTGGAATGATCATGTTAATTGTTCAAAAGTTACTCTAAGCCTAAATGTTTTCGGGAGAAAAATAACTATTTCGTCAGCAAGAATTTCCGCTCCGTTTCTCAAATACTCTTTCAAATGATAGTCGATGTTTTACGATTTATTGCAAATTTTTTGTAATTACATTTTCAGTTATTTGTTGATCTAATTCTTCCATGATTGTTCCTTAATCCAGTAATCATGTTCATACGTATCTCGTCTATTCGCTTCCTCATGCTTCCTTTTGACTATGCAAAGCAATGAAATATTAGGGGAAAAAACGTTCAGGTTAAATGCTTTGTAAGTCACGTTTGCTTTCTTAAGGTAATTCCGATATTTCATAAGATTAGAATTCTTACAAATAGACAAACGAATAAGTTTGTTTTGCAATGAAATATTGGGCAAATTGTTAGGGTGAAATGCTTTATATGTCACGTTTGTTTTCTTAAGGTAATTTCGATATTTCATGGGATTAAACTGATTCATAATAAATAACACATGATAATTACTTTTTCCATTATAAATTCGCCTTTCCTATATTTTCTACACATTTTTTATAAATGTCCTTCTCTTATTAAACATCAGTTACTTATCCATAGATATATATATATATATATATATATATATATATATATATATATATATATATATATATATATATATATATATATATATATATGCTATGTATTGTATGGGGGAGCCATAGCAACAGGTCATATAAGTTTGGTTACAGGCAGTTTCCTTGATTCGTGTCTAAAAGTAATTATAAAAAAATGAATAGTTTAAGTCTGTTTTTCTGTTTGGATTTCGTTTTTAGGCAATTATTGATGGCACTACACTGGCTGCATAAATGTACACAAAAGGGTCTACAGTTCACACATCAAGCATATGTACATCCTGATGATGATGGAAAGAGAGACGAAAGGAAGATAGAGAAGTAGCATGAGAAGAAGAAAAAAACATGAGCCTAAATATGAAAATACGGGTCTAAATAACATACATAAGGGCAGATATACTCGATGAATGGAGAATAGAAAATAGTTCCAAAAGTGATATCACCTCTATGATGATGTAAATTTTCTCCCACTGATACAGTGCAATATCGCACGATGAAATATATAATAAATGAAACAACTCTTATATTATTCATACTCGTAATATATATATATATATATATATATATATATATATATATATATATATATATATATATATATATATATATATATATATATATATATATATATATATATATTGTTGAGGCTATTGGATTTAAATTATTTATTTTTTTTAATTGTCATATCCAAATTTGTCATTTTGGGTTTATAATTCATTAATTGGGAAATTATTCTGGAAAGTTCAGGTTGATTTGGACTCTCGCTGTAAACAAGTTTTTGACCTTGGCTTGGTTACCTCTTTATCTGACCTTGCTTCAGATTGATAAACAGGTCTTTAAAACTATTGGTTAATTTCAAGGATAACTTTTATTTTTAGTTCTTGGGGTGTAGGAAATATCTAGAATACGTGACTTGCTGAAGGTAGTGATCTTCCATGAATTTCTAGAAAATCATGTGATCACTTGTTTACTTAAGAAAAACAGTTATATAGACTTGTTTGGAATAGAACAATTCAGTAGAATTTTGGGCTTAAAGATATTAGTTGTGTATTTTCTGTTTGAGTTTAATTTTAATTATTTTGTTCTGGACTTTGTGTCAATTCGTTGGAAAAAAAAGAATTATTCTATTTATTTGGAAAAAGGACGTGTTTCATAATTCATTTGGATGATAATCAAACAAGAACAGCATCACGTGATATTGTCAGCCATTTTGGATTACATCGTCAAGATTCGAACCTGGAACTACTAGAACATTTATTTATCAGGACTTGCAATTCCATTAGTGGATTATTTTTGTGAATTCTATATTGGATTAATGTTGGATTTGATTCTCTAAAACTGTAAGTTTATTTATTTTATGAAAATAATTGTACTTAATATAATCATTGTTCAAGTTATACAAGCTTGTTAGTTTGCACTCTTTCTGTGTTGCTGCTTATTCGAGCCTAAGCACGTAACAATATATATATATATATATATATATATATATATATTAGTGTGTGTGTATCTATGTGTGTTTGTGTGTATGTCAGTGTTATTGATGGTGACATGGTCATGACTTTAACGATATTTCATATTTTCAACAGTGATAAGGCATATTTGCTTTAAATTTCAATCGTTCCATTCTCGATAGTCATCAATAATTTAGGGGTATGATGAAAATTATCTGATTTTACAATTGTCTGTAATATCAATATAAATGTTCATTGTTTCTCTCAAACATGCTTATAATTTTATTTTCATTATGGTCTCGGATTTTACTGTCGTCCACAAAAGGCGTTATTTGGATAATAAATTTTTACTTTTGTTTTTATGATCTTTCTTCCTTTGCAAGACAAATTATACAATTGGTAGCCTTCGAAGGGCTTTTGTCTTCATTCTGTAAAAGCTTTCTTTGACACATAGTTGTTTTGTTTCTTTTTTTAATTGTTTTTAACAAGAAATCGCATTTTTCGTTTCGTCTATCATGCTATCATCCCTAACTTCTTCTTTTTCCGATATTTCGAATTTTACGCCTGTGCATTTTTGTCGAATGGCTCATTTCATAGTTGGTACTGCTTATGCAGTTAAATTTATATCGAATTGGCGCTCTTCCAACTCAAACTCGTGCAGTAATTCGTTTTATGTATGGATTAAAGGTAATTTTTAAACAAAATATTTAATGCTCAGATCTATTTATAATTCGCTTTGGTTTTATAGAGTAATACTGTGAAGGTCCTATATAGCACGGAAGATTATATATTTTTTTAAGCTTAACAGCAAGATGTTCTCGAAACTGCGTCAAAGTGACGGCTATCTGAAACATCAACCAAATGATCTCGAAACTGCGTGTAAGTGACAGGCAACCGGAGCAAACGGAAATTGATCTCGAAACTGCGTCAAAGTGACGGGTAACAGAGGCATCCGTCAAATGATTTTGAAACTGCACCTAAGCTATAGGCAACCGGAGCATCGGGCAATTGATTTCGAAATTGCGTCTTAGTGAAGGGCGACCGGAACATCAGCCAAATGATCTAGAAACATGCATCAAATTGACGCGCAAAAGGAACATAGTAATATGCTTCTAACCTGTAAACACAGTATACCTGATATTGATTGACAATCAGAACCACTTGTTCACCATGTTACTTAAAAAACAATGCATTAGAGCATCTCTTGAGAGAGTGCTGGCTACATGTGCATATTATGGTTTACCACAAAAGAAGTGTCTGAGATTTTTATCTAAAAAAACAAGTTGGAGTACATAATGAATATATGCAATGACAATATTCATTTTTCGAATGCTAGTATATCTGAAGGAGTAAGAACATGGATTTAGTTAGTAATTGTTTTCATAAGACTCATCGCTATTATCATCACTATCATCGTCTCCGTTATCGCCAACATCATCTTGGACGACCATACCTGGATACCAGTAAACTCAAGAAACTCGATATATATGAGGTTAAACCATTGTCCCGTTTAAAAGTGAATGCGAAATATACTGATCGTTTGCACACAAGCTATGTAATCGGTAAATATATCCAATTTTATGCGAATAGCTGATTTCTTACTAGTTACCAAATAATCCAAAAGTCCGGCAGTCACAGAAGCGCTTTACTTTAAAACATATTATTGGAGCAGTTGTGTTAATAAGTTACTGCCCCCCCCCCTCCCCAAAAAAAATAAGTTAGGAATATCTTACTCATGGTGCTGCCGTCGTCCACCAGAATAATTTCTTCTAACAGGTGGCGCGGTGTTCGATTCACTAGGCTATAAATAGTCCTTAGAAGTAAAGATGGCCACTCATCATGAAATGGAATAATAACGCTTGCTGATGGGAGTTGCCTTGGGTACGGTATACTGCTGCAGCTAAAATGAAAATAAAAAAAAATGAATAAATAAAAGAAGATCGTGGGCATAGGAATGGAATATATATATATATATATATATATATATATAAAACAATCACGAACTTACAGTTGACACCTAACCATGTTGCAATCGATGGGCGTTGATTAATGTGCCTTTTGGAAAGAATCTGTGTGACCGTATCATTCCAGCTTTACCCTAGGAGGAACGACACGGCCATCATGTTGTAAGTAGATAGGCCATATGGACACGTCCTACTGAGTATGTAGTCGTACAATGTACATCCCGATGGATCGACCAATCATTTTAAAAGGCACGAAGCACCAGTTGTAAAATCACAATCGTTTACTCTATGCGCTAAACACTGACGCGTGTTATATTATCCAGTCTTCTTGGCGTTAAGTATATATAACTTATATATAACTTTACCTTACTTCAGTAAGGTAAAAAATTATGTTAAATATTACATAAAAAATACGGAAAAGATAATCTGACAGCATACTTAATCAACATAGCGGGTTATTTCTTAGTTACTTCATACATTCGCATCAACACTGGAATTCAATATCACAATTCATATTATTATCTGACAAAGGTTATATATATATATATATATATATATATATATATATATATATATATATATATATATATATAATAATAATAAGATTCAACATTCAAAAATCTAATCACGAGGCTTACATACTACGAATGGAAACACGCACCACATATGTGCGTGGATAGTTGTATATATATTTTCAAGATGAGGATACAGCACTGTATTATAAATACTTCTCAGTCACACGCCTAGTAAAGACAAACGTGTGTTGTAGGCATGAAAATGCAAAGCCAAGGTCCTGCAGTAAGAACTCCTGCACTTCACAACAGAATGCCTTTATAAAGCAGCCAATAACATTATATCCAGCTTAAAACTTTATGGTCAATTTAAAAAGCTATCATCTGACTATATTTCGTGTTTGGAAAAAATATGAGTATAATTTTGAACAATTCTGCAAATATTGAGTTTATATATATATATATATATATATATATATATATATATATATATATATATATATATATATATATATATATATATATATATATATATATATATATATTCAGATGTTTTATACCACTTACCAGGGGCATATTTAATATGAGATTAGCATATCATAAGTTCACAGTATCAACATTGACTCACAGTTGTGTTAAACAAACACAACCGTTTCGCAGTTTTGGCTCTGGGTCAAACCGTTAAAAGAGGAGCAAAGGTAGGCTTGGTAAGGTATACGAAACTAACGGGTCGTATATTATAGGAATCGTGATAACATTTTCATATTCTATGGGTTTTTCTCAAACGGTTAAGTTTACCTAGTCTTTTTGACCTGGACAACGCAAGGGTTCACCTTATCTCTCAATACAATTTTCTTAATCTCTTATGTGTGTGTGTGTGTGTGTGTGTGTGTGTGTGTGTGTGTGTCCAGGTAGGCGCAAACCTTGCAGACATGATTGGGAAATGTAGAATATCGATTTCTGAATAAAATGTTCGTGGTACGTTGGTAACATAAAAGAGCAGTAGGTCTTTTGTAAATTTATAATTACTAGTACGATAAACGAAAAAACAATGATTAACTGATAACGTCAAATTCTATATATATCATTGTGTATTAGCCTAAAACACCTGCAGAGCTTCCACACATGTCAAATGTAAATTAAAAATCAAAATATCACCGATAAATCATAGTTTTATCTTTCTATATATGTCAACGTCTTTCTATATATGTCAACGTCTATTAACACATATGGTAACCAAGCAAATTTGAAAACAATTATTACGATATTTTCCATGCAGAATAAATGATGACACTAAAAAAATGTGATTTACTACAATCTGTTATACTCTTGTAGAGCTAATGATTAATGCAGTTCTTTATAAACGCAAAGCTTTCTGCAAATCACGAATGCCCGCACTGAGACTCGGTGATAAACTTGCAAGTTTTTGATAAATGATACAAATATTTATTGAGTTTAATATACCAGCAGCGCACACGATATAAAGTTATTTGTTAATAGGTTTAGATGGAAAAGAGTTCCCAAATCAATTTATTTTACACAGTAACAGTCAAAAATATCTTTATGATTTTGTATTTTAAACATTAACAAAACAAATATTCTTTAACATTTCAGGAAAGATACAGATTTATATTTATAATTTCCTAATAATGACATGGAAAAAGGAGTATCAATCATTTATATACAAAAAGCCCATATAGTGTAGTAAGAGGAGGAAATAAATTACAAATTTGATATGGATAAATATACACATTTAAATTCGGTTAAATTAACGGTATACAGTTGCTGCACATTTACAGGAGCAGCATACAACCATTCTGCTAACACAAATAGGGAATTTATGGATGACAAGTTTTAGATTTTAAACAACATAAACAGATACGGTATATCAAGCTGCTGCTTAAAAATCAACCCGATGAATTTCAATCGTTTAATGCATTTTGAAGGGCTGCATGACGAAAGGTTAAAAAGGTTTTAAAATGAAAGTAGTTGCTGTACATAGATGTCCTGTTGGTAAAATATTTATTATTGAAACCTGAAAATGGATTTAAACTAGCCAGATCTTATGCTTTGGTAAAAAAAATTTAAAAGAAACACCTATCATACGTCAATCGGCATTACTCCTTTTGAAGCAGTCAAGAAAAATAAAAAAGTAAATAAAAGTATGAACCGATCTGCCTGGTCATTTGACGACTGATTCCATTTGAACGTTAAGTTTAAAACGGTAAAGCAGTCAAGAATTTCGAAATACAAAACAATGTTTAATAAAAACTAATACAATCAGTCAAAAAGTAGTCAGTTGTTTACAAACTCGAAAATTTGATATATGAGGATATCGAAAGCGTATTTTATGAAAGCGTTATCACTATACCACATACAAGATAACGTATAAAAAGTAGAAAGATTTTGAATACCAAAGCAATGAACTGTAAAAGGGAAATGGCCAAACAAAATGATATTTTGAGTCGTTTGACAAATGGGAGCTAGCTTAAATTGTATGGCGAAACAAATGATGTACGAATGAGACATCTAATTTGCAGAAGACGGTAACGTAGTACATAGCAGTTATAAAGAAAACAACTCTTGAGTCTTTAACACTATGAGTTTCTAGTATGTAACAGAAGTGGACGTAAGAAATAAACTATAAAGTCAACTGTAATCCGCAATTAGGTGCGCACGTATTACTCAGAATGTTTCATCAGTGTTAGACACTGCTAAAATAATGGAACTATTACTTAGAGGAGAGAAATGTTACAAGACAGATGAAAACATTAAACTACAATCTAAATGCTACATCATAAATGCCAGAGGTATATTGCATTATAATGTTGACGGCTATGTTTCTATTATCGAATGGAAAGGTTATTAAAGTATTAAGTGACTCGTTCAAACTAGGGTCAAATCCTACCGATGTAGAAGAAATCGGTATGATTGCAATAGGGGATGGTAAGACAATAAATTCTTTTTTTTATTGAGGTCGTCATTTGTTTAACGCCAATTGACAGCACATTGTACCCATTCATTGTATTTAGTGGAGGAAGAACCACCTATATACGCGGACAGAGGTGATATATCAGCTGTAGAGGCTAGCGCCTTTATACGTATGGGTCACTAGGGCCCCACAGGAAGTCGTGCAGGACAGAAAATTAAAGGAGGATAAATGTTATATAAAAAGAAGCGAAATAACGTCATATCTTCCAATCCGATCTCAGAAGTACAAAGAATAGATGAGAACTTGAATAAACACAAAATAATACTCATCACGAAGCTGACAATGTTTGCCCATGAAATCATGTATATCAATATTAATAGTACAGTTTAGTATTTTGAAAAAGTTATGAATCTCTAACTGTGCTAGATGCTTTGTTTGCACTCTGATTAAGAAAATGTAAATACCAACCACTATGCTTAAACATGTAACATTGCGTGATCGGTAATGAAGAAAGCAACATGTCGAGCTGTGTTTAAATGTCAACTGATCAATCCACATATAATTTCTGGCATTGCTGCTGCTGGTTGCATGGTTAAACCAGGAAAGTAATTGCCAATTTTTAAAGGCCTTTTTAATTGTGTAAGGGAACTAATTAACTTTTCAGCCTAATGGACATTGACTACACTTATTCGTCCTCCGCTGCATGGAAATTCTTTTGCAAACATTACAAAGTCAAAGCCAAAGTCAGAGTTGGTAATGTTTTATCTAATGCAGTAGTACTATCGCATTTGATTGATCTTTATTCTTAAACGGTTCATTCAGCTTTTCTTCCAATGGTAATTTTTCCGCAAGTTTTTAATTGATTATTCCAATTGTTTTAACTAAAAGTGTTTTAACTAAAAGTGTTCTGCACGTGTATCAATTTAAACTATCCTCTTTATTATCGGTCATTCCAAAATTTTCTGCAATACTTTTCATTTGTTTGAGTCTCTTTCTTTGTTGATTTCATTTTCCTTTAGCTATTTGATCTATTTTTTCATATATGTTATCATCACTTTTCATAAAGTACTTTTATGTAACTACTGCAACTGTATTTACCTAGTCACATCTTTCTCTAATATGGTGAATAGTGTGAGTAATCTTATCAGAACAGGTAGTTTAATTATCTGAGTTCTTCCGTGGTATTAGTTGATTATTGTGTCTGTTTCTCCTCTTCCCTGGCCATCAAACCTCACATGTGTAACTCTTGTTTCTGATTCTGTTTCCTCAAATGCGTGTGCTTGTTTCTTGTTGTCTCTTGATACAACATGATATTTGTATGCCGGTATTTTATTCTCTTTATCCTCTTTAATAGGCAGCACCAATTTAATGAATACTCTTTTTCAATTTAATGCAACCAATACGCTCCTACCGGTGCCATATTGTAGGGCGCTGGTATTGATTTGGTGTTGCTCTTCGTGTAGATTTGAACTATTTCACCATCTGGTGTTACATCATATAGTGTTTAATTTGCATTTTGTGGCTGTCTTTGTTTTCTTCTTCAAGTTGTACTATAGTTTGTTCATGCCAAGGCCTTCGTTTATTCTCAGTGTACAGATCAAAGAACCTGGATTGAATATTAGTACCGCCTCCTGAGCAAAATCTTATAAACGTCCTACACGTTGATTATATAAATCAATAATATGATCTACATCGTTATCAACGTGTATTTACTATTGTGTCTGTACCACGTCTGCATCGTAATAAAAACGTTTGATTGATTTCAGAACCTCTATGGTTGTTGTTGTTTAACTTAATAGCTAATAAACGCGTACAAAAGGTCGAAACTGGGATTAATCGAAACAAAAACATCAATAACCCAATGTTTCTTGATTGGATGGTTGGATCCGAAACAGCACCTACTCGGTGCGATCCCGCACATCAAATTACTAAGTTACCTCTAATTAGAACATTTCTTCCAATCGAATACTGAGACGGTTTGCAAAGTAGTCTGAAAGAAGATACTTTAGTTCATTTCCTCATTTAATCATCGTTGACCTCTACAGTGAATGCTTTTTAACAGCATTCAAACGAATTAAAAAAGCAACATAAAACAACATGAATATGCTAATGTATGTCTAAATAACACGTGTAGTGGTTCCTTTATTTCAGATGAAATTGTGACTTTAACCTAAACATTTGCGACATTCGTTGTTGTTAAAGGAACAGCAGCTCAGCGATCGATGATGGAAGACAACATATACAAAGCTGTAATGAATCTCCTCAATTATGAAATTAACCATCAGGAATAATTCAACTTTTGTCGTATGCTCTTCAGTTTCATCTTTGATAACACTTTTGTAGATATAGAACTGTTATCCCTGTGTATCTTGCATCTTGCGTTTGACCAGTGGACACAGTTCATTTGCTCCTTTGAAGGATAAAATAATGGCCTCGTCTCTTTCTAAATCTTCATCGTCGGACACTTCTGCTTTAGTGAAGTTTAACCTTATTTGGTGAAATTAATTTATGTGACTGCGACAGTTTTCAATTAGGTATATAATTTCAAAATGTTTTTTCTTTCTTCTGTTTTTCTCTTTTTGGTGCTGATAATATTTGTTATAATTTCTTTGTGTCTTTTTTCACTGTGGCATCCTTGTCTAAAAGGATTTATTATAGTGATTTCGATTTTTATTTTGTATCTTTTCCTATAAGTGTTCTTGTACTCTCTTGTGTTTTCCTTGTACAGTATTTTATGAGAAGTTTTGTTTTAGCCGCCACTTTTCTATATATCAACGAATTTGTCCTAAATTCAATATCTTTTATTTACTAAATTAGATTTGATATCATTAATTATTATTCCATCATAAAATATATGAAGGGAACAATTAAATAATAGCAAAGAGTAACCTGTGCCAACTAAAATGGAAACGAATGACATTGGATCCAATAGAGAAAAGGACGAGCGGAGAAAGGTTGTAAAGAAATTAAACAAAATATGTTCAGGTTTTGGAATTGCAAATTCTTCCTACACAAATACGTTCTGCAATGCATTTAGAGAAAAATAATATATTCGCTGTAATTATATAACGGTGAGCTATATTGTACTCGATGCAATTATATAGGAAGCTATCTGATATACAGAGTTCTATCACATACTCATATTCTCCGATATAATTGCGCTGCTTGGATTTACGCCAATTTTCAGTGAACCCGTTTTATGGAATGGACATGGGATAACATTTTTAGAAACCAATCTTTTTAAAACACACACATACACTCGTTCGCTTCACTGACTTTTTAGATTTATCTTTCTTACATAATTCAGTTGCAAGAAAATACAAACCCAGGAGCAATCATCCAGTTTCTTACTTTAAAAATCGGCTCATTGTCACGACGTATTGGAATAATTCATTTTCTACGAAGCTCCATCTTCTTCAGCGATGGAATATGGTGGAAGCTTAAATCCATTTAAATTCTAGCATTGCCATAGCTCAATGGACACAACACTTCGTTCCGATTTTTTTTTTCTCTTGCCACTACCAATTGTAGGAGCCATGGTTGCGAGGTAAAACGAAGCTGGTGCCTAGCTTAGCCTCGTTTCGGATTTGTTGAACCAAGGTCAGATGAATAAATTCTGAGATTGGTCTATACCGGCACATATGTTTCGTTCTGAAATCAAGACTGCAACCTTTTTTAATTAAAAGAAACGTTAATAAAATAAAATGAGCCTTGGGTTTCAAGAATCTATTTAAAATAAATAATAATTATAATGTTGCAAATTTAGTCATGCAGAACTATCGATACACTAAGATTATCATTCCATGTATGTCACACACTTTGGTTAACGTAATAATGAAAACATGTGCAGGTGGTCAGTCCGTAATGTGTGTAACGTTGTATAGCTGCTATCATAACACTACAATTTTGTACCAATTTTGTACCAATTCAAACTGTAATATATTAATGAAGTATGAGATAGTAAATGGTTACATGTGATCATTGCTCAAAAGATTAAATGAAATTTGGAAACAGTGATAGGCCGTTAAATATCATAATGTAAAAAATGTGCAAACAAAATGAGAAATTATCACACTAACAATCTAACTACATATATGGAATCGTTCTCCATTTTTTGTTTTTTTGGTACCAATTTCACTGTATCAGTAACCACACTTTAAATTAATTCATTATTGTCGTTTTAAATTTAACATTATGAACATCTTTTATAATTTGCTGTTAATTAATAACTGAATTCCAATATAATTATATACCGATATTTCAAAGTAATTCTACTTTATAACAAGTCTACATGCTAGATAAAGTTAGAGCATTTGTGAGGTAATTCTAATTTCTTTCACATGGGCAGTTTAACATTTGTATTCAGCTGTCATTCCTTTGTAAATTAACTGGAACATACGTAAAACACAGCATCAAAGATGACATAAAGACTGAGAAGTTAACTTGACAAAGAAAGAAATATCCACGTAGAACTGAACTTGGTAGACAAATTGGAAAGGTTCTCGAAACGTTTCAGAGAATCAGAGAGAAATTAGATATGGAACAAGTATACATCATATGAGAAAAAGACTCATATATCAGACATTTCGCACTGTGGGGTGGTGAAGCAATTGTTGTTGTCGTTGTAGCATACATTCAATTTGGTTTTGTTGGACAGCCTAACTAACCTAAACAATCTGTACAACCCGTGAGAAACACAATAAATGAGTCAAACAACAAAAGAAAAGCAATTGATATAGAACTTTAGTTCCCTTAGATAAAAGAACCCCACATAAATATTATATGTTTACAGTGTGTCTTAAAATAAAATTAACGTATATTTGTGCGAAGCAAATGGAAACCGACATTATTATAAAAGGTGAGAACGAGATATAATATTTCCATTCTTATGAACAACAGGGATGATAACTTAAGTATTTTCTTAAAGAGATAATTCATTTTGTTTAATTCGCTAATTTGTTTCAATTTGTGTGTATTTTACGACATCAGCGATAGGGATGAAACTATACCAGGAGAGATAATACATTATGGGTGTATTTCAATATATTTATAAAAACAACTTCACTATAAATTGGGTTTCATAATATATCCCTCTTTTTATACAGATCAATGTTATGTCCTCATTTATGACAGTCTTTGCAAATGATGCATCATTTTGAACCTTTCTTCATCTGCACATATTTTGACTTTGGTATTTTTACAAAGATTTTCCATTTTCCCTACGTGTTTATCACATTCAAGAAGTTCCTTTCAACCTTTGTTTAATATATGTACTTTAGTAACAGAAAGGTTGAACAGACCTTTTGCTGGAACGTCATTTACTTAAATAAGAAAGCTTTCTACAAACACCAAGAGAAGAAAAAAACGCTAAACCGAAACCTCTAACTGACCAAGAGTATTTCTAAATGGGTCAATTATTTTGTAACTTTATCTTTTGTCGTTATTATTTCCTTAAATTTGTATGTGCATTTTGTTCACCTTTTTGGACGTTTCATTGAGGCCGCACCCACTCTGCCGCTGTAATTAAATTATTATATATCCATAATATCGCGCCAGCTATATAATCTTAAACAATTAGACTTTCTAGAGCGACTAAAAGCAATTTAAAAATATCTTCCAGTTCGCGATTCTGTTTGAAGAAAATTACAAGAACGTCAAGAATTTCAATTGGATTGTGCAGAAAGTTTTCAACAATTATTCAGACCTGTTCATGAAACAACTAAACAGCCTCCTAAACTTTAAATAGATAGCTGGAAGAAACGGAAGAAACATCGAGACTTTTACAGGATCTTTCTGGTCGAATACTTCAACCGCCACCAGCACAAATATTACAACCTGCTGCTACTGGTAAAACGAAAACCGATGAAGGAATAGTCGTATAGTTACGTTGGAGATTTACTAAGGATGCTTTCAAAGCAAAACTGCACCAATGAATTTTCATTTTTTGTTGTTTTATCTCATGAACAAAAAAGTAAAAGGTTGACTCCGAGACATGGAAAATATAATTCGGTAAAAGAATTGAGCTGACGTGTTATATAAAATTAAAACTATTAAAATTAAAACTGAACAATATTTAATTTCTATTTTTGCGTTCAAAAAAAATTTATAATCAATAACAAAGGAAAAAACAGAAATAACGAAGAATGAATAGAAAAGGCAAGAGAAACTATTTTTATGCTGCTGTTTACAAATAATGGATAAATTTAAGCCTGGATTTATGGAAAGATTAAAGTTATGAATGATGATGAACTATTAAAATATACTGCCAACCGTTCTAATTATTTTATCTATTTATTAGCGAAGCATCACCCTATGGATGATGAAGAATATCATGAAATACGTTTTGAAATTCATCATAATTTAGGTACAATGTTTGAGGCTAGTAGACAGGAATTTAATAACATTTTTGCATAGCTAAAACAACCAGAAAAAGAACTGAAAAGAAAATACCCATCTACTCAAATAGTAGAAGAATTTGATCCATTACATGTTTCATCTACTAAACCAGCATCTACTGAATTATCTACTCACTCACTTTCTCCGCCTCTTCAACAAACTGAAACTAAGCGCAAAAAGCAACTAAATGAAATCTAAACTAAATTTAAGCCTAATTTATTTTTATTATGTCCTTAATTACCCCCGAGATCATTAGATACTGCGAGATTTTATGACTTCAAGAGTACTTATTTAATACCCGGATATGCTGAGCAAATGAATAATGAAATCTTGATGTCAAATATTTATAGTATGTATATGGGTGAACCAACCGATATTGATGATTCAGCGTATTATTATTTTTTAAGGAAAGAGATATTTTAACATAGCTGAATATAAACGATGAAACCAACAACAGCCTCAGCAACAACAAAGAAAATCAACCGGAAGAGGTATTTATGCTCGAGGATGTGGTCTTACTCAATGTCCTAACAACATTCTATCGGAGGTTGAAAGATTAGAAAGTCGGATTGGAGGACAACATGCTGGAAATAATTATCAAGAAATTATTATTGAAATGTCTTATCTTTGTAAACGATTATTTACAGGCGGTTTCATGGACACTAACGTTTATCAATCTCTTATTGATCAAATTGCTGATGACTATCACAGTGATTAAATTAATGAATAACAAATAAGATGATTATACACAATACTCATCTTGAACCGATTATGGTCGGAAAGATACATTAGTGATTACCAACCTATAAAACATTCCACGGTGATGGAATGGATTCCGTGATGGATAGAAGGATAACCCCATAAGCAATACCGATTGTAAAGCAACTAGGAATGAAAGTTATCGATGTTGGTTGTGCTTAAAGCTCATGGTGCTATTGTTTAATATTGCCGGTAAAACGTTTTCAGCAAGTAAGGATACATTTGCACGATTAATGCGACGAAAACCACCGCCAGTAAAATTACCAAACACTGAAAAGATGCCTGCAATTATGAATGGACAATGAAGCACCAAAAAATATAACCGCAAATATAATAGCAGGAAGTGACCTTCGTGTTAGACGATAACAATTATATTTAAAAATGTATAAACGTGTGTCTGTTATAGCATTTTTTATGGATGCACCACTTATCAAAGATGAATCTGTACGCGATTATCAATATTATTGTTATGCCGCAAGACAACCAAATCAGTGTGGAAGAATCGAATTATAAGTTCAGGATACGAGTAGATGGTTTTTACCCGCTGAAGCATTTATTGAAGTAAAAGGTGAACTTATGAGAATGAATAATACACCATATAACGATAAATTTAGTGTTGGTTTTGTTAACAATGAAACTATGGCCATGTTTGATAACCTCACATATATGATTGATGGACGAAATATTGAAAAAGTTCAAAAAGATGTTGATGTTGCTTCAACGATAATTGGCGTAGCAATATATTCAGACGATTATGCAAGAACAGCTGGTCCATCATTGATGTTTGCTAAAAACATTACTGACCCTCCTGAATAGCATCAGTATGACAATGGACCGAAACGAACCTGCTGATGTGGAAAGCAGTATACGTAATCTCCTCTAGATATCAACTTAGGATTTATAACACGTAAATCAATGTCAAAAGGTGACGATAGAAGATTCTCAAAAACAATTCCATCGTATCATATTTTTTGGATTTTGTAGAATTGTTAGAAAAGTAATTTTCGGAAGCCAAGCATACAGTTGTACTTGTCAAAAAGACCACTGACGATGATGCAATCAGGCGTAATATTGGTGGTGCAGATGATGTTGGTTAGACAGATGATGTTGCTTAGATAGATGATGTTGGTTAGAAGATTAATAACAAAACTTTAGCTGTGGGTGCCATTATTGATTCCAAAGATTGCTGAAGAAAATATATTACTTGCTTTTATGGATCATACCGGTCAATCAATATTATCAGGGTTGACGGTAAGAACAGCTATTAAGTGTTTCTGCATCACGACATATTTTCAATGCTTTTCAAATAGTGTACTATTATACTCACAGAAACATGACCATATGATATTTGATAAGCGTGGAATTTTTGAAGTTTCGTGAAGGATAGATAAATGGCTGACAAGAGCCATCTGAAGATATTTTCTCTATTTTGATCAAAGTCATGTAGCACGTGCATATCATTGTTTGGTTACTTTTTATGGGACGTGGTAAAATATAGATACTGGTTTACAAATATCACAATTAGATTTTGTAAGCATGTATCCAATCTATTACGTTTCGTTGGAGTATCTTGATTTAGTTACACAAACTTTAGTTGATATACATTTTTGAGCTCGCGTAAATAGAAATGTTGGTCTTATGCCTAATTACAGAGCAATTGCTGTCATGCTCGTTAATAATAAACTGAGGAGTCGGCAAAAGAGTGAGAGTTGTTGACGCTCCAGTGGAAAACATGTAATTTAATCGCTCGTTATATAATAATGGCATATAATCACGTTAATGTTACCTTGACTCCTGGTCAGGTATAACTAAAATTCAATCAAACCATGCAAGTAAATGCGAAACAAAAAAGCATTAAAGACCAGTTAAATTTTTAGTGGTTTCCAAACAAATTATCATTAACCAACTGTCAGCTTAAACATTTTAACAAAGCTTCAGAATCAAAAACAGGAGTTCAACTCCAATTTCTACGAGTTCTATTCAGTATATGACGAAACCTGGTGGAATATTTTCACTTCTTGCAGCTATACCTACATTAACAGATGCTTCTGCACTAGCTGTTGCAAAAGAAGCTGCACGTTATGCTGTCAACACTTCTGAAGCGTATTCATCAACGTAAAACAATCGCAGACGTGTAGCTGTTGTTGATATAATTGTATATTCGGCGTTGGCTGTTATCGCTGAAACCGGCTAAATGCTATCATCAGTAACATCGCTAGCGATGTCACCAGTAGTTTTAACAATTTGTGTTTCAGCTGCAACAACAATTAATGGTGCTTATAATATCATTGCAAAACAAATATCCACGTGCAGTGAAAATAAACTACATGAGTATAACATAAAGTTGCACACACCGACGCTAGCATATCCCAAATTATTTTGTGGATATCATCATGTCTTAGTGATGGAATAATATCTGATATTGAGTGTACAGATATGATTACAATTTAGGAAGAAGCAATGACTTCGTCTGATTTAAAACGGAATAATAATAATAATAATAATAATAATAATAATAATAATAATGTTGCCATCGGAAGAATTACTGCAGCGGATCGTCGTTAATACAACTCCGTCAAAAACAACAATGATATTAGCAAGCTCGACCAATCCTGAATATAGCGTCAACTTTCCAACTGAATTTCAAGTTAAAACAAATTGCGCTTGTACCATTGGGAGTATATAACAGTTGCCCCAAATATTAGATTTAAATAAGATGGTGGATTACGGTGAATAATTCACTCGTCTTTGCACAATAAAGCAAACCAAATAAAATCCCGATTGAAAAGTTGTTTCTTTTCCTAACTGGTAGTTATGAAATCGAAAAAATCAACGGGACTTTCCAAAGCAAAATTAAATCTATCACATAAAAAGAATCAAATATAGCTATGACTGTTAATAAACCATCAATATCAGCTGCGATAGAAATAAATAAATATTGTAGATATATATCAGTCATCGATCAGATCAGTTTAAGGATGGCCTGAAGTTCAACCAGGTTATCATGGACCATCGGAACCAAAACAAGCTGAATTTCTAACCGACAAAACCTTTATAAAAGAACAAGAATATAGAAGAACATGTATAGTATTATTCTGTTACCGTTCATCTATTCAACTAATTGAAGAACCATCCTTCTTCGTTGGATCGGATAGCTAAACAATAAATATGGTCCTTATTTAACTTAGATTATAACGATAATTGTGCTGTAAAAGTATTAGTTAATAAATTTCCAGGAGTAATTATACCTGAACGTATACATGTAATTGGCTATTGCAATATTTATCTTTATATATTACACACAATTACTGGCGAAATAAAACAACAAATTTCGGAAACAACAACATTTAAATCAGGTTATATTAGATATTGAATATATCAATCCGCGAATTCGTGAACAAATAATGTTTGATAAGTAAAACAAAACATTGGTATTCAAAAGATATTAGAAAATACGATAAAATGAAAGTATTTCTAGATCACTATAAAATAACTTAAAATCAATTATCAATAATTGTAACACCACCACTTGCAACAAATCAGCTAAAGAAATCACTCAACGATCTTATCAACAATAAACTTCTTAAAATCGTCGAGTCATGTAGAAATATAAAACCACCAGCAGGTTCTCTCAAACATAGCAATGATCTAAATGGTGGAGGTCGTCATATTTCACAAGGAATTGTAGATATAATATCAAATATTGCAGTCAGTCTTAGAAAGTGATGCAACTGATAGCAGCTATCAAGTAGATCTAGAAAAATCCACCCAGGCCCAACAAGGATATATACTATGATGTCAAAATCAATTATTATCAAGAATACATTTCAAACTTATTGACCAAAACAGACACCTTCTTGATTTAATAAATCTCTACTTAAAATCTTCACTTAACAATTTTTATTCAATTTGGCGATTTACGAATTAATCAAGGATATATTTTATAATGTAAAAACACGTGAGGGTCTATTCGTGGATCTACCACGCTGGAAATGGTATGTGTAGTTGCATTCCAAATAGGATCAGTTACTTTTTTACCACCTTCAAGTTCACCAGGTTCAAAATATACTATCGTCGCATTGCCAAATACTGTCTGTTTTAAAAAAAAAAATCATGGTGTGTATAGATGTTTTTGTGATTGCATTGGTAGGTTTGATAGAAATTGCACGAGTCATTTTTTAATGCATCTATCACACTTGGTAGTCTTATAACCTATACAGGACATCTCACAAATAATTGAATTTTCTTCATGAATATCTCCTTTGTATATTGGTATCCAAATAAAAGCGCAATTTCCCGGATAACAATTCACTTTTCTTTCTTCGTGTTTGTTTAGCGGGTTGATCGTCAAGTTTTCCTAACCTAACTTAGCTGGATTGTTGCCTCCATGGTTTACAATTATACCAGGTTGAATTCATATCCATATAGAATGCATAGGCTAAATTGAAGTTTATGAAATCCATATCTTTTCAAAACGGTCTGCCTAGTCAGAGGATGTGAGTGCATCGGCTGATCGTTTAACGTTTGTAATTGTAATACACTTCGAATCATTCCTTGGCATTAATTTAGGGTCGTTTTCACCATTAGCTCATATAAAACATCTAGTCAGGTTCTCATATTTAAGTGTGATTTGATAAGAGTCGATAGCTGAACTCCAATCATATGAATAAAAACGGTTTTCAGTCAGGGATGATTTTTACAATGATTGATGCAAAATTTGCTATTCCTGTGCTTGAGTCAAGTACAGCTACATTATATTCCATGGCGTCACAGTGTGTTATTTGAAATCTACCGTTGTTCTCCATGAGTTCTATTTATGTTTCTAACGTCGTCGTTGTAAACAGATGTTAGACAATTAATAAACGATCTTCGAGTTGTGTTTTAACTTTAGCTAAATGCAGATATGTTTATTTTCTCATTTAAATATCTCATTTATACTTTTTTACTACCATACCCATGTAGCTATCATTCCACCCGAGTTCATTACCTCGATGTAACCATCTTGAAATCACAAAATAATAGTCATCGTCTTTAAATGACAGAGTGTAAACCGTATTTTTAAATGACAGAGTGTAAACCGTATCTTTAAATGACAGAGTGTAAACCTTATCTTTAAATGAGAGTGTAAACCATATTTTAAATAATACAATGTAAGTCAGCATCTTTAACTGACAAAATCAAAGTCATCGTCTTTAAATGATAGAGTGTAAAACATATTTTTAAAATGATACAATGTAAGTCAGCATTTTTTCCAAGCATTACATGATATCTCGTGATATCTAAAATCAACATTAACCCATTATCGTATTTGTCAGTTTGTAACTAAACTATCTTTGAATATAGTTTTATCCAATCTTATAAAGAAATACAAACATGTTCTCAATACTAAGACTGTTGCTTCCATGTTCAACTCGTGATATTTATATAATTTCTATAAGGCGACTGAATTCAATATGATTAACCTTGTTCCATTATGTGGGTTGTGCAAAATGATTTTTTAATTAGTGTGGTGCTTTGCTAGGGTTCTGCGTCCGCTCTTGGGCGCTTTGCCGTGTCTCCGAAGTTGAATGGTCTTGTAATGCTAATAATGTTTGCCCCAAGGGGTGCTGGTCTAATAAATATTTTCCTTTTTGATTATTAATTTTATCATATCCCTGTGTGAAAACTTATACAAGACAAAAATATTGGTTCATCACCGGCCATTTATTTTCAAGTCCTAATAATATGCTATAACAATGCTATACATCCAGTTTTTGCATTCATGTTAAAATTTAATCTCAAGCCTCATAAAAAGGTAGTTGTATATCTAACATGTACGAAAGTGTGTGTGTGTGTGTGTGTGTGTGTGTGTGTGTGTGTGTGTGAGAGAGAGAGAGAGAGAGAGAGAGAGAGAGAGAGAGAGAGAAAGAGAGAGAGGGGGGAAGGGAGGAAGAGCAATATTGAGATAATTTGATATTTAACATTGCTTTAAAAAACATTCAGTCATCTTACTGATATTTCTACTGTGTGGTAGTTTATAGTTTTGTCTTGCACTCGGGTATCATGCCGCAGACATTATCCTGATACCGGGCCAACCAATCCTAATAACTAACCTCTTAATGCAGAGCGTTTAGCTAAGCAGCAACTAGTACCATTTGTATGTCTTTGGTATGACGATGCGAACGCTCTGAATATTAGGCCACCGGAGCGGTCCAAGCATTGCTATATGCATATTATGTGCATGTATATTTTTGTATCTATCAGAATACTTAATAATAAGGTTCAAACCAAGGAAAGTACATAAGCATATCAGTAGCAAGTGCTTGGCGTTCGTCAGCCATATAAAGTCTTAAGTTTGGCGATTGTATATTTAATCTGACCTATAACAGCAAACTGTAAATGTGGCAGCTGCAGACGAGAAAACAAGACAAAGAGATGGAAAAACGATGAGTAATTTACAACTTATTTCGTATATATATATATATATATATATATATATATATATATATATATATATATATATATATATATATATATATATATTTATATTAATATATTATATTTATATAATTGTGGCTTTAAAGTATCATATAATATGTGATATGCCTTTAGGCTGAGGTTTAAAACGTATTATATATCATAGAGACACGTTGCACTATTGAACAAAATTAAAATGTTAATTCAACAATTAATTTTACGCAACCAATCTATTACTGGGATGAAAATATCGCGATAAAATTTCATCATTTCAAAAGTATTAGATAACATGATGCTGTTTGCAATAAATTCTACTGCCCACATATATCTTCATGAAAGCTGTTAGTATTGTCGGTAGCTTGAAACATTCCTTCAACAGCTTTAAACTAATACTCAATACCGCCACAGAATCGAAG